>JAZHYW010047735.1:0-29063 GCA_037355805.1 Ixodes ricinus | reverse complement strand
TACGTACAGTTCAAAGAATACATCTTAAGGGGGCAGCTGCAACACTGTACTTTAGTAATAATTGGGCGAAATCGGATCTGACGTTAATGACCTAAGGAAACACGTGCGTTCGTTTTTCACCCCAGTAACAGAAGTTCCAGAAAACGAGTACCGTTCACCCCTCACAGCAGCGCCAGAACAAGTGGCCACGATCGAACACAGCCAATGTTGATCATAGCTACGCCAGTTGGCAAAGCACAGGACACGCTGAGTCCCAGACATTGTTATGGCTCGGCTATTGTCGTCGGCGTGGCGATGGATATGGGCTACCACATCGACGCAGCGGTCAGAGGCATCGACGCTGCTGGAGCCCAGATCGAATGCGTACGCAGTCTTCGCGTCCACCGTGAATGCATTTTTGTCATCGTCGCCAGCCAGACCGTAAAGCCGATGACGCATCTCGGGGACCACCGTTGCCTTGTCCCCACGCCCCACACGAATTTCGGTGAGAGGCTTCGAAAGAAAGCTCCGCTTTCATCCCCTTTGAATTCCGTTGCGACGAAGACGCTTTCCCGGTCGCGGTGTTGCAATGCGATGGTTTTGATTCCGCATTAAATATAGCCAGGGGCAACAGTCATTCCTACCAGATGTCACAGTAGAGCCCTCGACATCAAAGTACAGCCATACACCTAATTAGATACCAGTTATGTAAAAATGTAGTAGTTCGTATCACGTACAAGCAGGAGAGCCCCAATCTACATGACCGGATTGACCATGACCCCAACAATTTACATAGGATAAAGGTATTACATCCAGAATATACAGCCACACTCAAAGTTGCGACCGCCTGCCGTATATACCTGTGTCTTGGATTATCCATCTCGATACTCTTAGGCAAAAACAAAAACCTCTCGTCAAAGCAAGCAAATTTGCCGAGAACGAAGGTCGGACTGTGGGTCCAGCTGGTAGAGTGAACTGCTGCGAGCTGCATCGTTAAGCCATATGTCCGGTGCCATCTGCTTGAGAATGAAGTTCAATCAGATTTTATATGAGTTTTAAAAAAAGCACTCCCCCGCGTTGTTGCCATAAGCCGCACTGTGCACATAATGGCAACACAGTCCGCTTCAGAATTTCTGGGAATCCACCGTATAGCTTTAATTAGTCATCATCGCGTATCGTTCGATTGAGCATATTAGGTAGTCGAGAGACCTGAGCGAATGTTGGACTTCTGGGATCCATCGATGAGTGCCAAGAGCTTCTTTGGAATCCGCGCAAACGATTTGCCGATTTCGAGGCTCGATGTGCTTTATGGGCCAGAGGGCGTTTAGAATTGCGTCAATTTCAGCAGCTGTTGAATATGTCCTGCCTGCAGGCAGAAAGGCATCGTAACTCGCACAGACCGTATACATTAGAGAGATAAATTCGAACCCTCGATCGTTGTAGAGCCTTCGGCGTATACGTGAATTTGACCACCGCAGAAGTCATGCACGTTCCCCGCACATTTTCGCGCGACGGAAGCCCACAAGGCGCTGTTCAAGAACTCGTGTTCAAATACAGGCACTTTACGCTTAAAAAGGCGAGCAAAGAGCTGCCTGTTGATACCGAATCCAGGTTGTTTATGAACTCGCAGTTTGTAGTTTTGAAGCCCGGGCCATGCTGCCGGCTAAGCTCAAGCATAGACCATGATGATGATGATGATGATGATACTGCGGCTGCCCTTTATAACGGGCGGGCTCGATTACTCGTGCCCAAGCCTGGGGTGAATTCAGCGCCCCTGTGTTGTGTATGATGCCACCAATCCTCCAGTCGTCTTTGTCTGCTCGATGGTCTTCCCAAAGGCTTCAGTAGTATTGGCTCTCTCGCTTGTTGTCAGGTTTTCCATTTTCAAAATGTGTGCACCACCTAGTGGCCGCTGCGCTGAGCTATGTATACCGCACACGAGGGCTGCGTCACTGTTCGGACAGGACTCAGATTCAATCGCATGCTTCGTGCCCAAGAAATGGCGAATGCCAATGTTGCTCGGGATGGCGTCTTGAAATGGGTCTATTGTGAATGCAGCACTTCGTGCACATGCGAGGGATATGTCAAGGCAGTTTTGTCTCTGCGTCGGACATTACGGCGCAGTCTCGCCTCCAGGGTTATGCCCGGTGGGGAACCATGCGTCTGGAATTTGCTCAGGGCATTTCAGACAGGTGCGCCAAGGAGAATGCCGCCGCCGGGCCTTGGCTTTTTTAAGCTGTTAACTCTGGCTGCGGTCCTCCCGCGAAGTGAAATTCTCGGCACGGGTCTTGTTGTCTTGTCTCGGCTCTACTGCGGTGTAGGGCACTCCCTTGGCGTCGTTCTTACCCGAGAGAACTATGCTGCTTCTAGTTTCGTAGTCTTCCTAAATGTTTTAAGATGCTAGAAAAATGTCACCCAAATTCCCATCGCGTGGAAGATCGGACGCTGCATTCTATTTGAGCGAGGTCTTTAACGTTATCCGGAGGATAGGTGGATGTAGCAGCAGGAACGGTGGGGAGGTGCGAGAGCGCTCTACGCTGTGATCATGTGTGTTTTCGGAACAGACGGCTGCCTACAGAGGGGAAAGGGGGGGGGACGAGAAAGAATTGGTTTTGTCGCAGTTGGCGTGTATCTGTGTGGAAAGACGGGAAGAGGGAGAGCAGTGCCTCTGCTGTAGAGTGGGTTTTGGATTCGTAGGGTAAGCTCAAATGAAATTAGACAAACGCTTTATTTTTAGTGGTAATTTGTATATTTTCTTCAATATTTGGAGAGAAAAAAACAGCATGGGAATATTCTTAGATGTCTTGACACTATGCTCAGTAAATAATACTTAACTGGAGCAAGCGAAAGATTAAACAAGACTACGAATGTCTAAAAAGTCACACAATGTCTCGTTTTTCCCGCCCCGTGGGGCGAAATGTGACAATGAGTTTGAAGCGCACTCTTTGGTACGCCAAGAGGTGCGGAAACAGTGCGAAGGGACTGGCGCTATTGCCTGACACATTTAAGAGCTTTTTTCGCGTCACTTTCACGCCATGAAGTGCTTGTTGTTTTTCTATTATACGTTCGGACCATCCTAGACTTCGGCAGAAAAAAGCAAATGGCTCAGAAGCAACCAGGATATTCATGCGTTATTGACATGCGCGTCATGGAATGCCAAGATTGTCGCGTTTCGCCCCGGGCGTATCCCTCCACGTAAATAAGTATTGCGGTAAGAAGAAAGAAAAAACAACCACAGATCGTTCAAATTTGGTCCGCATGGAGCTTAATAAAGCATACCAATAAATTTAAAGCTTACCTTGGCAAAATAGTCGATGCCAGCCAAGGTGCCCGTCTCGAAGCGAAACCTCGGACTAAATATTGCGAAGTTGTTTAATTTCTTTTTTTTTTTTTGGCGGGGTACATTTGTCAACCTCAACTCGGTTTTCTTTTTTTTCTCCGCAACACTCTCGCCGACAGCTCTCATTTTTCGCACACGCAAAGTGCAATAGGCCACGACACATTTTGGTGAAGTTTGAATCTTTTCCGATTGCCTAGGTCAGTAGTTCTCAGCCATTGATGTTTCGTGGACACCTTGGGAATCGCGGGGATGATGGAGGACCCTGTTCATGGTGAAGGGAAGGGAAAGTATAGATTAATTATTATAAAGATTTAATAAATGGATATAACTAAGTGCTAGTCTGAATTAGACTCTTCTCATTAACATACACATCAGAGAAAACTCACACCGAAAACTGGAACGAATTCTTCTCAATCTTAGAAAAATACAACTTTTGTTGCCGGTCTTGAATTAGTGAGGCTGAGCTTGCAGGACTCCCTAGAATGCCTTCGCGGACCTCCATTTGAGAACCACTGGCCTAGGTGATGGATGGCGCTAACAAACACAAACTGCCGCATTTTGCCCCGCGTCTCATTTTTATCGCACCTTACGCTACATCAGCATTTTTTTGCCGAGAAGGGACATTAACAGCTAGTGCTGTAAAATATTTATCTCTGGCGTTTGATAAAGACATATAATCTTCTACCCCTCGGGGCAGGCATGTACTAATGCTATGATCCCGATATTGTCGCTGAAAAAACGTGACCTTTTCATCTTTTATTTTGTGTTATCACACACCGCTCTCGTTTGTTTTGTTGTTTACGTTCTGCGCGAAGTCACCTTAAAACAACCAAGAAGATATACTGTAATGGACAGATGGGTGCACAATGAGAAAAGAAAACAACCTAATTTAGCGAAAGAAACGATTCCCAGACCTAACCGAGTCGCCGGAGCGACGGCCAAGACAGAAAACTCGTCGGGGCAGCGCGCGATGTGCCAGCGGATGACACAGTCGCGCTGGCTCAGGAACCTACCTCTGCCGCCAAAAATAGCCGGTAGACAACGAAGCCTCGGTGCCGCGAACAGTGTCCTACAGACGAGACCCTTCACGCGCTGTCGAAGCGCTTCGTCGCCCCTAAGTCCGCTCGCTGCTACGTTGTGTGTACGCGTGAAAGGAAGGAAGCAGTCATCGTCGAGTGTTTACACGCTTCCCACCGGACTCGAAGCCGCGTTGTGCCTACGACCGGACAGAGTGAAGGGCCAGGAGACGCGGACCCTTCCGCAAGAACCCACGCAGAGCGTCAACCGAAAGCTCTGGAAAGAAGACAAAGAACGCGGAGCCGAGCCAGTGAGTGGGCTTCCCGACGAACCCGTTCGTAAGGCGGCCACCTACGCGGTCGCTGACAGGCAGCGAGCGAAGCACGCAAAGTAGCCTGTCTCGACAGAACTGGCGCGACCACCGGGGCTGGGAAGACGGAAGCCGTACACGAACAGCCCGCGGTGTGCGCAGAGACGAACGACCAGCGACGACGACGGGATCGGCTCGAGACCCTGGAGGACCGGCGGCCCTTGCGTCATGGAGATAACCGAGATATCCAGCCAACTGGTGCGTATTACCGCCCTCGTCCGCGTTGCGTAAGTTGCGGCGCGTGCAGCCATCGGCAGCGCTAACGGTGCGGAACGGAAGCGCGCGTGGTGGTGGAGCGAAGGAGTGGAGAGACGGACGCGCGATTGCGTTGTTTGATGGTGGAGATTACGCGAGCTTTGTTTTGGAGGGTCCTTTCTCCGGAAAACAAGGGCCACTTGTTTCCTCGATTGGGATTAGGGGGTCGTTTAGTGAGCCATTCTTCTCGTTTGATCTATATGCTTGGTCTCTTCGGAAATATTCAGAACTCTTGCGTAATGAAGCTCAAGGACAACAGTAACGATGTTCATCAGAGTAGCCGTGCTGCGTTTGCTGCATCCACAGAAACGAACGTAAACTCGGGGTCACACTGCTTTTACGCCATACAAAAGGCAGTCTGCAAGCAGATTCGAAGGAGAATCACTGCGAGATCTGTGCTTTGAATGCTCGCATGGCAATGAGTTCAGGGAGAAACATGGCACGCGGCGTTGGAACCACGGGTATTGCGGTGACTCGTGTTTGCACGCAGTGGCGTACCAACTTGTTTTTGAGCGTGGGGGGAGGGGGCAACCAGACCCCCCCCCCCAGTACCCCCCCCCCCCCCAGGGCCGGGGTGCGGTGCCCGTGGTATCCCTTGCGCGCCGCCGTGTTTGCCCTGCCCAGTGGTGGCTGTTTGAGGTGGGGGGGGGTGGCAAAACACGTGCCTTGCCCCCCACTCTGAGAACTGGGCGGGGGCAAGTGCCCCCGTCGCCTCCCCGGTTGGTACGCCCATGTTTGCAGGCTCTCTTTAAGTTTTGTGTGATGTATGAGCAATGTAACCCAGGATTAACACGTATATGGGATGGGTTACGACGCTTGCGACCGAACAATCGCAGTTGTGAGAGCATCCCGGACTATTTTCGATTTGTGGTTGATTCTAGCAGCTATATACGGATTGGTTCCAACGAAGCGTACGAAGCACGGTCATCTCTGTGTATTGCTGCTCTCGTTTCAGTTGCCAGCTAGAAGCAGCCAACTCAACTGTCTATAGACCGGGCGTTATGTTGGGCTTTGGATGCGCGAGGGATCTTGATCGCATAGACCGCACCGCCCGCCCATGTTTCTGATGCGACAGCCCAAGGCGGCGACGCTGACTGTGGGTCGGGACACAAGCAGATGCTTCGCTCTTCGAAAAACGAGTTCGTAGGCATGCACAGTGCCCACAGCCCCTGTGTGGAAATGCGCCTGTTTACAAACAACGCGTTTGTTGTGTATCTATCTAGGCGCGCTATAGGGGATCGGTGGCCGTAGTGGGCCTACGCTTCCAGTTCGTTTCAGCTTGGGTCAGCACGCAGCCGATCCTGGAGCGCGATGCTTGCGCGTCTTTAGCACCCTGCCAGCGAGACTCGGGCAGAGAGAAGTGACTGGTGTGCATGGACGTACATGCTCGCGGAAACTCGCCGTCATCAGCGACTCCACCAATCGACATCCAAAGAGCGTTGTTGGCGTCACGTCCTTGCGCAGTCTCGCGGAGTCCAAAACATGCAACATGTGCTCCTGCTCAACCTCACCCGCTGCTCGATTTCGATGCGTGTAATGGCGTGCGATCGTGTATCACGCGACGTGGTCACGTTAAGCGGCCCCAGGCTTGAGCGGTTGTACTGCACCGGCTGAATTTCTCATCGACAGCTGGGAGATAAACCACTCGTTGAAGGCAGACTAACTTTCGGCTGTATATACATGCACACAACACAATTAATTTTAGGCGCACTTTGATCCGAAAAAAAGAAATTGGTTGCGGGCATGTTTATACAGCCTTGAAGTTAGTCTGCTTCAACGAGGGATTTGTTTCACAGCTGTAGATGAGCAATTTAGCCAGTGCAGTACAACCGCTAGCCTGGGGTCTTTAATGTGCACCACGCAGGAGTGACGATACACAACCGCACGCCGGTACGATGCTCATCCAGATCGAAACGGGCAGGGGGATTGAACCCAGGATCCCTGGTTCTGCAGCGCGAGCTTTCGCTTTACGTGCTCCAAGCTGCGCTAGCCCACTCGGCCACCGAATCCCCCAGTTTGATCCGACACCATCAGCGACGCCGGACCGGTTTTCAGTATTACTACTGCAAGCGTTGGAAACGAAATTAACCTGTCGCGATGTATGCCCGTGCCACGAAGCTGCCTGTGACAAATCGGCGGCCGTTCTATGTACAACAGACCGATCTCACTAAGCGTTCCACGCATGCGTGACGCCGCCATAACTGCAGTTCACAAGAGGTAGGCGCCCGTAAACGAGACAGCTCGTGGCGTCTCCTTCTCTGCTCGTGCAGACCTCCAACGTGGTTGTCGCGCGTTCAGAAAGAGTACAGTTTTCCCACGATGCATGGCGACAGCTGTGGCTGGGGTGCCTACATGTCTGTCTGTCTGAGGGTGAAGACATCCATTGTTGCGCTGAATGTGCCAGCGCGTGACGCTGTCGCGCACTCGGTGCGTGACTTAGGCGGTTAAATGTGCGTCTATGCGTTAGCCAAAGCTGCAGCGCTCGAGCTGAGTGACACCAGATTGCGCGCGCTTCAAAATGCATAAAAAATGGATTGGGCGGAAAAATGGCTGAGATGTCACCACTCAAGCAAAAGCGCGCATGTGTAGTGAAGGCACTCTAGCTCTGTGGCGTACTCAAGCTAGCTGGTGAGATCGGTCTATTGCAAGCATAGTTCTCCGACTGGTGTCCTGATGCGCAAAAGCACGTGCAACGTGCATGCGTCTGAGCGTAGCTTTGACAACCTTGCAATCGCACGGGCGTGCTCGTACGAGCAGGGACATGGCGGCGGCCACTCGCCCAGCTTGCAATCGTCTATATCCACAGACATCCTCAGATTGACGAGTAAAGTAGTTCAAAATAATAATGTGCGCGACGCGTCAAAATTTATTCCTCGTACATTATCCCTTAGCGAAAGCAGGGCCTCTTTTATTACTCGTTTAGAACGCTACGGCGAAACAAAT
The DNA here is from genome assembly GCA_037355805.1 of Ixodes ricinus. Lineage (NCBI taxonomy): Eukaryota > Metazoa > Arthropoda > Arachnida > Ixodida > Ixodidae > Ixodes > Ixodes ricinus. Next base: position 21,159 of record JAZHYW010047735.1, on the reverse strand, counting down.
CCGGTGATATATGAAGTTTTGAACACAAGAGTATACCTTCCAGGCATCTTGCCTAAAGCCCCTCTACCCTGGGAAAAGTGGCGCCATTCATTGCTGTGGAACTGCTCGAGACACGTGCCGCGCACCACTTCTGGGAAGAACATGGCGTCTGAGATCTAGCTCAGTGCTACGCTGTGCCGCCATGATGTTCCCAAGGGCTGCACGCTGCAGGTACCTCGTGCATCGAAGCACCTTGTGCTACTTTTGAAACATGAAGGGGCTTTAATCTCGCCCAATTAAAACGGTTTAGCCGTACGCGCCCATCCAGCCGTTAGTATATATAGCACTCACTCGTCACTACCCGAGAGCATTCGAACGGAGCGATAGTTTCAGGCCCAGGAAGACTTCCCGAAGCTTGGGTTTGACGTCACCGTGATGGTGTGTCCTAACTTTAGGCACTCTGAGTTTGCTTCGCGCTGGCTGAGATCCAGCATGAGACCCTGGCCAGGTGTGCCCCGGTCTGGCTTTTAAGAGATATGTCACCGCTGAGGAAACGAGTGTTGAGTCCCGAGCATTTCGTTATATTGCTCCGCAGCCAATCAGATATCTGCATTGGGCGATAAGAACACCAAAGAACCAATCACAAAGCCTGAACGTAATAGGCCACGCCCCAAGGTTTCATAAACCGTCAGGGACCAAAGCTATAACTTCATGCGTATCGTAAGCGATACTCCCTGGCGTGCCTGTGATAAGGCAAGTTGCGCGAATAATTGCGATCGTTTCCCTTTTATTATTTCTAGACCGAAAACGTTGCGTAAACAAGAGCACGAAACCGATGCTTCGTTACGATTTTATTCAAATGTTTCGCGTCGCCACTTTGGTAGGTCCGCTGTTCTATAACGGTCGCGGCCAGAGAATATATAATGCGCAGCCTGTCTATAGATATGCACGTCGCACCCTTTCGCTAATAATGCCGTGCTCATAAAAAAAAAGAAAAAAAGAAAATATGCGGACGCGGCCAACGCAGACCGTAGCCGCCGCAACAAAGCATCACCGGTGAGGGGTTTTCCACGAGAGTAAAAAAATAAACGCAAAGCAAGGCAGCTCGTGCGCCTTAAAGTGTTTTTTTTTCTTGTGTTTTTTTTGACCGCATACGCCTATAGTAATTTCGCTTGTTTTCTAGTATCGATAATATGTATTATTATAGTACACTCGTACAGGGTAAAAATTATGGTGCCTGAAGCGCGTCTCCGTCTGGTGTGGTTTGCGACGTCCTCAAAAATGGTCCCTCGATTTCCGCCCGATAACGTCGTAAAAGTGTCACGCCTGAGGCGATCCTGGCGGCAGAACGGACGATCCAGACGCCCCTTCCATAGAGTTATTACAATAAACGCTAGAGGCTCAGCTGGCGCTAGTGTCTACGGGACTTCCGGTTGCAAATTGAAGCAGACAGCATGCAGTCTACATTTCCAGCCTCCCTGTGTATTCCTATGGGAAAACGCGCGTGAATTTTGTCTCTTCGCCGGAAAATAACATGAATAACTTTTGTCATATCGGTTGTAACGGATAGTATGTACCTTTATTGGTATTGTGAAAGTGTAATTGCTTTAGTTACAGCATTTTCTTTACCACTGAGCGATGTTAAACTTCGCTCTATTTCAGGCCCAAACCCCTGTTTCAAGGAAGGTATGTGAAAACGAGCGACGGTTCTAAGCAAACTAACGATCGAAAGGAATGTAGTGTGTGTTCAGGTTCGCTAGCATTTCGGTGGTGCGATGAAAATGACTCCGTCGTGCGCATCTTTACGATCGGTTAAAGAAACATTCGAACGCAAAAAATAAAGCACGTGAGCTACGAAAGGTATGTCTTTTTATTATTTCCCATGTCGGGCAGTTTTTATCGGGCACCTGCTCTCTGGCTTCCCCTATTTGCAAAGATTTGGAGCGTGCGGGTGATGCTTTGAACCATTTGAACCCAGAACAAGCATCTTCACAGTACTTATTTATTGCAAATCTGACTATATTACGTGACTTTCAATTTATTTTGATCGTCTGCAAGCACAAGGAGTTACTTATCCAGTGTTACTGCGTAGTTCTTGCCGTCTCTCTCGGTTTTCCACATGTCCTTCGTTCGTTTGGCACGTATATCCCCCATGTTGGAAAGCGTCGACGCCGTGTTCGCGCTAACAGTGTCCGACAGTGCACAAAAATACACGTACAGAAGCCGTTTTAGCACCGTTTTTAATGCGATGAATTTGAAAGAAAAACGCCGTAACTGACCATTTATTTCGTCTGCGTGACTGAGAAATGTTCCAATGTGCCTAGTACGTACAAGTTATTCGTGATATTTGCTCTTATAATCGAGCGCAGAGAGAAAATGCACTCGCTTTTTCCCATAGGAATACATTACCGGAAGTCAAATTTAGACTGCTTGCTGTCTGCTTCAAAATGCAACAGCACACTAGCGCCAGCTGAGCCTCTAGCGTTTATTGTGAATAACTCTGCGGCCCCTTCTGCCCCGGGTCGCCTCTGCAGCCAGACAATCCACGGAAACCAACGCAGACGCGAGAGAAGACGCCGCAACGACCCTCGCGTCCGCTCGCCTTTCACGCCATCATTTCTAAAACCGACCACCAAGATGGCGACATCCGACAGCGTGACACGCCGGCTCCTGTGACGCGATTTGTTGCCGCTTCGTGACCACTTTGACACACGGGTGGCAGAGAACGACAAACACATGCAGTCCAAGACGCATTACAGGCACCGGAGTCAAAATGTTTCGAACATATATTCTATATAGATGTCGCAGAATTGTGAGCAAGGGCACGTTCTTCGATTTTTTCGCGCTTTTTCGAAGAAGTTCAGACGGCGCGAGCACAGCTGTCATCTGCACTCAATGTGCACGAGCGCACGGGTGCCCGTATACCTTTGGCTATATGATTGCCAAGAAAAGTTGTCCCCAAGTATATGCGGTCCCTCGCAAGATGAGACCGCAGCATTGGTCGCGGACTGATGTTGTCCGTGACTGTCCGTTCTAGGTGGTGTGCCATCATTATTTAGTTATTTCTAAAACATAACACGTGCTGCATTTAGTCGGTCGGCTTGCTGTCTAGGTGCGAGGGAAACGCCTCTAACCAAATCCAGAGTTTTGGCCGAAATCTTCGAGCTGCATGTGTATACGGTGGAAAACGCGGACGTTTTCTGACAAATGGTGTTGTTTTAATTTGGAACGACCAATGGGTCGAACAAAGCGGATCCAGGCACGGATTGCCTGGGGCAAGAGCCCCGTGCCGTACCCTTCCGTTCGATCAGAAACCTTGAGGAACCAAACTTTCAGTAAGCGAGACAACGACCGACCGTCTCTCTAGAAAGCGATTCTGGTTTGTTACAATATAATAATAATAATAATAATAATAATAATAATAATAATAATAATAATAATAATAATAATAATAATAAAAATAATAATAACGGCGAGAAAGGATAGTTTTATCACAAAAAGATAAAAAAAATAAGTACAATGCAATTTCACTTTGCATGCACGGAAGTGATGATTGACCCTCATACATATTGCGCGGCAGAGATACGCGTAAACGAGGTTGTAGCACTTTCCGCACCAAATGTCATCATCATGAGACAGTCCACAAATTATAAATTCAGCTCTTTTTTTTCTTTTTTCTTTTCGATGTGCGCGGTGAAATCTAACACGCCGGCCATCGCGTCTCCGCTTTGAATTGGTCGCGTCAGACGAGCAATTTCACATGGTAAAAAAGGTTCATGCTTCGTTTCCGATATAAATTCATGCTTTTCCGGATAGAACCCCTGGTGGTAAATGCTGTGGTAAAGGACAACTTCGTGTAACAAAATATTTACACGTAAAAGTTACTTTATCTCGAATTTCTTAAGAATCAATCGAGACCGAAAAAAACATTTTTTGTCGTGAGCGTACACACCCATATGAAATGTGTTAGCACTCGTACTTACAGCCTACCAATTGATCCAACCATTCCCCGATGACTTCAGCATTCACCTGACGCGCCTTCGTGCGAGGGGGCGCACGATAAGCGGAAATCGCCCGTCGTGTTGTCCGTTATTTATTTATTTTTGCCTCAGGTTGGTTTAATAATATATGATGTTTCGTAACTCAAGCTCGCCTGTGTAGTTCCCCTTCTCGAAAACTGCAGCACTGCATGTCCACGATCCCGCCGCGACTTCTGACCTCGAGCGAGCGGCCTCCCAGCTCGGGTCCTCTAGGGCGCTACGTCGGGGAGCACATGTTTTCGGCTGCCGCCAGGAGCGGTGTGAAATAAGACACAGTTCGCGTGCCCAGCAAGGTTGGTGATCTCCTCGTACCCTGATTTATGAACGGACGACCGGACCTCGCAGAGTATTCGGGCTAGAAAGCTCAGCAGGGGCGCTTCGTTCTCCTCACCACGTGTATAGTGCACGTGGTCACGTTTTAATTTCCGTAGCGCATAGAAGCTGAGGTATCAGCACTGCCCACATTAGCAAAGGATGAAGATCTCACCTGGGTTGCGGAAACCCAGGCGGCGACAACCACACTTCGCCGCGAATAGTCTGCTCGAGCGGTTCGGAACGTTATCATCGTTTTCCTAGAGTTATAGTGAAGACTGACATATCGCAACCTATCTCCACGGTAGAAATTCGTGTTCGCCGATGTGTGGAGAGCTTCACTCCGAACACAGACCCTTTGTTTTGGTGAGCGCCATATTTTGAAGTTAGAGTCACACTGTTTGTACATCATACAAGAGACGCGTGTTGGCTACACCGCAGACGTGATGACAGAATCGTCTGCGGACACGTCCATACAAGGAAGGCCTCGGACAGTTTCTGCAGACTGACTTTTGACTGCACGTGTCCACGTCGACGGCAGCCCTGTTCTTTCTCCGCTGCTGTGTCGCGTCTTCTCTGGCCTTGTGTCATCAGCCAAGACTCGAGACCCAAGGGGTTCTTGCTTCACCTGTACTTCTTCCGAACCCCGCCGTCGAGAGAAAGCGGGTAAAATAAACTCCCGCCGGGACGCGAACGCCGTGCCCGCGATTCCCATCGCTCCAGCGGGAACGAGACGTCAGGTGCTTGGGCAAAGGGGGCTTCCTCGCCTTGCATAAGTCAGCGGTTTCTCCGAAACACGGCGACTGCGTGGCGCCGAGCCAGTGCCTCATCTTCCCCGCGTGTTTGTTTGGAAAACGGATAGCGGCGGCGGCGGTGCGAGATCGTGCGTAGAAAGTCGGCATTCCCAGGGTGATCCACCTTGCATGAGTGAACCTTTTGGCGTGGTAAGAGAAACCGGTGATCGTTCCGACTGCTAAAGGAAAAGGACGACACACCTGTTCAAGAAACCACTCGGCCTAAGCGGACGATAGAACCCTTTTCGAGCCCAGTCACTGGGTTTGAGGCTAATCTGTCCCGGCGTCCCCGCTAACTCATACTGAGTGGATTGTGATCTCAGCAGGCGCGCCTGCGTAGGTGCAATTTCAAACACTGCTCAGGCTAAATTTTCTTCCCCGCTGTTTTCGTTTTTTTTTTTTTTTCGCTGTCATAATGTATCCTCCCGAGGACGTTGAGAAAGCATTGTACCAGAAATAAGGGTTGTGGCCGAGGCTAGCTGGTGAACGTTCATACTTACAAAATCCCCCAGACAGGGGAAAAGGAAAGAACAAACACAACGAAGTCTCAATTGTGAGATTGTTGTGTTTGTCGACTGCCGCCGACAAACACAACGTACTTAAGACGTGTCCTGCGAGCACTGTCGTCGACAAACTCAAATTTAAGTGTCACGACCGTATCCACGTCGACGGGGTCGTGGAGACTCGAATTTGAGACTCCCATACAAAAATGGTCTCATGGTCGTTCTATGGAAAATCATATGGCAGGCTATCACCCCCCTATGGCCCTTCTTGGTGGTCGTGGCCGGTAGAAATCCATAAAGACAGCTACAGCCAGCTATAGAAAAATCTATGCGCCCTGTGTCTAAAGACCGGGAACTAACAAATTTTCTCTACCCGCCTATAGAAAATTTTATGGCCACAAGCTCTAAAGACTGGGAACCAATAAATTGTCTTTAACCGTCTATAGAAAATTTTATGGCTCAAGTCTAAAGACTGGGAACTAATAAAATTTTTAGACGCTTATAGAAAATTACATGGCCCCAGGTCTAAAGACAGCGAACCAATAAAATGGTTCTTTTCCCTGCCCATAGAAAATTCTTTGGCTCTGAGCTTAAAGATTGGAAACCAATAATTTGTCTTCACTCGTCTATAGAAATATTTATGGCCCCTGAGTCTACAATAAGAACCAATAAATTTTCTTTCCACGCCTATAGAAAATCTCTACCGGCGCTTACTGTTTTAGTAAAAACACTCCAGGTTAGAAAATTAAATCAATACTAAATTTCTGTAATGCCGGTGACAAACCATGACCCAAGATATGTTCTCTGCTGTTGCAACGAGTCGTGAAAACCAGTAATATTGTTTGTTTGAAAAGTCCATTGAAATACTTGTGCAACAATTAAAATTAATTATTACCCCCAAAAGAGAAAATAAATACACTGGCGCGAACACTGCAATCAAGCAATAGCTTGATCGCAATCTTCAGCACCAGTGTACTGCATGTCATCACTGTCATCGTCAACGTGATTCATCAAACTATTAAAAAGATAATTATTAAATTTTAGTTAATTAGCCTACTGATCTGACATTTGCTTTTTTCAGTGTTGAATTAAGAGATGGGGGCTATTCCTAAAAGAGACAATTCAAATAATGTATTAAGTACGAGTGCTATCCTGTTCCGCTCCTCTCCGTGTTTCTTGCGACAAATGATCAGTCACCGAGAAAGTCGGGGATTCAAAAATTAGACTGCCATATATATACAGCTAGTGCGGAACGTAGCACATGGCGAGGAGTCGAGGTGACGCGGCGGTGTTGTGTGGGGGTAGTACCAGCTTGTGTTCAGTGTATTCTGTGTGTTCAGACATGTACAGTACGTATTATCTACCATGTAACGTCTCACAAGTCGGAAGAGGTTGGGGTAGTTGAAGTAAAATTTTTGTTTTAGAGTTTGCTGGCTAAAGAGAGCCATAGGGTAAGCCATAGTAGCGGCGGCGCATAGGGTAGGTGTGCCGAGTTTCCCCCCGCATTCTTGGAGAGACCCACGCGCTGCCGCTTCATGGCGACGAAAAAAGTGGCGCTGTAGCCAGGCCACCGGTGAATTTCTGCCCGAAGGGGCACGAGAGCGTCTCGTGCTGCGCGTGCTCACGCAGGACGCACTTCTACGTGTGGTGCCATTGTGCGCCGCACGATGGCACCAGGCGCAGGGTACCGGTAGAGTGCCTAAATACAAGCGCGCTTTTGCTTGAGTGGTGACATCTCAGCCATTTTTACGCCCAATCGTTTTTTTATGCATTTTGAAGTACGCGCAACTCCGGTGTCAATCAGCTCGAGCGCGTAGCTTTGGCTAATGCAGAGACGCCATTTTAGCGCCCAAGTCACGCACCGAGTGCGCGAGGGCGTCACGCGCTGAACATTCAGTGCAACAATGATGTCTTCACCCTGAGACAGACAGACATGTAGGCACCCCTAGGTACCGGTACCATCGGCGTCATGAACAAGCGGTGCACGCTGTCGATGACGCATCTGGCACACCATACGCCATAGAGTAAGTCTTTAGCCAAACCGCCATGACAAGCTAAAGAGCGCTATGGCTTGACAGCGATAAGGCCATAGACAAAAGCTAAAAAGAGTGCCCATAAAGGCGACCATAAAGCAATGCTAAAGACGAAGCCATAAAAAATACTCTTAGCTTAATTGGGCCAACAGTAGAGAGTCGTGACCATTCACAAAGAATTTTTCTATAGCCGACCATAGGACATTTTTTGTATGGGCTTCGTTGCGTTTGTTCCCCCATTCCCCCCGTCTCGGTAAGTTTTTTATAAGTATGAACATTGTACCACATTTTAAACAAACAGAAATCTTAAACTATATTTGTTGGGTACGCGCGACTACAACGAATGCGACTGGAATGTGTGTTTTATTTTACGGTAAGTTTTGAAGGCGCCGCCCGCTCAGCCGCGCGTCACGGAACAAAGCGCTTAGCGAAGTCGAAAATGGCTTACGACAGAAGATAGCCGAAAGACAAGCATATTTCCCGCGACACAAATGACGTGAGCACCGATGCAGAACAAGTGACTCCGCGCGTACAACTTAGCGAGTGTCAACTTGCAAAAATATGTTGCAGCGTACCAAACGGTGAAGCGTTGTCCGAAGAGGGTTTATTTGAGGAATATCTTACAGCACTACAGTGTCGACGGCAGTCACGCTGCCTGACGATCGTGATGGGATTCAAGAGGACCGCGTTTTTGGGCACGTTTTGGGGGGACAGCTTCCTTTTTGCAAAGGAACGGACACGAGTCACACGACCGACCCCCCCCCCCCCCCCCACACACACACACACACAGGAAACGGCAGGTTCTTTTGTTATGCTTTAGTGGTAAGATGTGATTTCCTGTCGTAGGGGTGTTGTCGCGCCGCATAAGATGCTACGCGTGGCGCGGCTGTGCGGCACCGGATCCTCGGGAGGGCGGGGCATTAGCGGCGGGATGTTTTGGTGGCGCCCTCCCGCCATGGCTCCCCTTTCGTGACGTCATTACATTGCGAACAACAAGTTCGATGGTGCTTGCAATGACCATTGTGGAGGCTTGAAATCGTTAGCCCTCTCAGCAACACTGCCAGCACCATCAAAATTCAAGCTCTTACATTCATCTTATTTTTGTCGATGAGAAATCCCTTCCTTACGTCATAGTCAGCATTCGGCCAATCATGGCCGGCCAACCACAGCGACGCCTTTGGTCTGCTCACGTCGCCAATACTGCGTATTTATTTTGAAAGTTGGAATACTTCACTGACACAGAAGGAAAATCTCGGTACAAGGTCCCTGTCTACGTCACTCTTGGGCAGTTGCGACTCCCTAGGCCAGGTGCAAACATGCCCATCAACCGAGGCACAAAATACAAAAAACGAGCGAACTGGAATAGTAAAAAAAACATTAGGACGAAGCACGAATCGAGCACGTGAGGACTGTTTATGATCCCAACAGGAGGCTATTACCTAAAAAGTATATATAAGAACGTCCATTAGACGCGGGCAAACAGCGCCCCGCGAGTCATGTCTCCTACAAGCAAATTGCAAGGTAAGCTCCCGTGAAGATGGTTCAGCGCTGCGCATTAGTGATACCGTTCTGTTTGTTGTTCGTTTTCTCGATGGCGGACTAAAGTGCTGGATGTTTGCTCGGCGATCACGCTCTTAACGTACACTTGATCCGATATTCGGAGTCAACGACGTATCGAGGCTGTGTTTACCGCCGCCACGCTTTGACCAAACTCTCGTTTTGACGCGCGAGATTCGGTAGAAAGGTCGAAGCGATATCAGGGAGATATCGCGGCGGTAGAAAAGTCGTTTCTCGTCTGTTTTTTTTTTTTTTTAGGATAAACTGCAGTTTGCCAACACCTTTAAGATGACGAGGCTTTTGTGCTGTAGTGGGCTACGTCACCCGGCCTAAGGGCCAGACTCGTACGTAACGCGTTACAAAAAACCCCTTGTACCTTGATTTTTTTTTTAATTTTTGCACTAACGATGAAACGATTTATTTACTTTTGAAGAAAATGAACGAGTACCGGATTTGTGTTGCATTTTTGGATGAATTAACGAGTAACACTATTTAATTTCTTCTGAAGGGGAACGTGCGACACGAGTACCCAACCTATAGAGTTTTCACCCCGCAGCTCGTTCCTGTAATTTGTACGAGATAACGCTAGAGCTGCCATAAAAAGATGCGCATAAGGTATACGTTAGTATAAAGCCACAGTTATCCCTGAATGAACGCGGCGAGGAATTATTAACGACGACATAATATTAAAAGCGGCCGCTGCTTCAGAATAGTATAGTAATAAAAAAACGACACATTCAGCGTGACGAAAAAGCAACGCGTTACTTTCAAGCGTGTTCTGTAACGCGTAACGAGTAACGCACTATAGTTACTTTTTGAGTGAGTAACGGGTAACGGTATTCAGTCACTTCATTACAGTAATGTGTACACGTAACAATGTTCCTACGTAACATCGTTACGTAGGGAGTGTTGATTTTTTTCGGCACCCTCGCGACGTCACTTTCTGTTCGAAACGTATTTTCTGGACGATAAAAGCGTAAGCACGTGGTGGAGAAGCGCGCAGCCGCGCCACTTTTGCAGATCACGTCTCGATAGCACCGCTTGTCTGCGCCAGCCGCTGTTGTATCCCTGGAAGTCAGGGCACGTGGTGACGGGACGCACACCGGCTTCCTTGTGCCATCTTCTGGCACGGCGGCCGCAGGATATATTTCGGTGGCTCCGTGAATGCCGCCGGAGCGTCCGAGGAACCCTGGTTGAGCAAACCCGGCGAGACGCCATTGACACGCGAAGAACAGGGCGCGTTTATTTTAGAGCGTTCGCCAAGGAGGTGAGCGTTATTCTGGCTAACCGATGTCTTCGTCTCGTTGACCCTTCGATGCACCTTCTGCGTTCCTATAGGGCGGAAAATCCTGTACGACAAAATTCGGAGAGAGTCTTGTTCTTTGTGGACAGAGTCGCCAAGATGAAACGTTGTGCATTTTTTCTGGCTTTCGCGCTGCAGAACCAAGGGATGCAGGCTTTAATACCCGCTAGCCCCTGCCCGTTTCGATACGGATAGTAGTGGTATGCTGCTAGTGGTGGCACTGCACTCACTAAATGTATCATCTACAGCGAGACACCAGACGCGCCACTGGGGCAGCAAGCACATAAACACACGTATATGTCTGCTTTCGTAAAACGACCTACGAAGAAATTTTAAATTCCGTACTTTTTAACTGTTTTCTTTTGCACGCTACTCGCGAGACTACAGTGCATAATTATAATTTCATTGACGGTAACTTCTTCACCTGCAAAGCATCTGGCAAATACTTCCGCGCATATCTATAGGGAAAGACCATCACCAGTGCTATCTTTGATAAGGGAACTGGGCTGGTTACAAGGCTTTGGGCTGGGCTGGGCTGGGCTGGTTAAAGCTGGGCTGGGCTGCGGCTGGGCTGGGTAAAGTAACGTAGAGGGAACTGGGCTGGTTAAAGGCTTTCGCAAAAAACGAAGCCTCGGACGTTACGTCGTATAGGCTTCCTAGTTTGCTGGAAGCACTGTACAGCAGTCCTCGCGGATCGAGCTTTCTCGTCGTTATGGTTGTGACTGGTTTTACGAATGCTCTGCATAAAAACAGGCGGGCGGGCTTTTTCTTAAGTTATTTTATTGTTTAAGAGCGCGAACTATTCGTGAGCAAGAGACCCGTTAGCAAAAGTGCGCGCGATGGTGGCTGATGCGCAAATTCTCCGAGTCCGCCATTGTTTGGGCACACACTCTGGGCATGTAGTGGACGCGAGGGCTGTGTCAGCGTCCCGCTTGAATTCCGCTCAGCGCGCATCGAAAGCGAGTGCTGCGTCGATGTTCGGCGAGGACTCGGATCCAAGCACAGGCTTCGTGCCCAAGTAATGGCGACCACCAATGTTGCTTGCTGTGGTTTTGAAGAAGGTCTAATCCGCCAAAAATCTTGTGAGTCGCCATCTCTTTTTTATTTTTCTTTTATACCGGATGTCTCCATTTCTTTCAAACACTGCAACAAGCACGTAACGCAAGTAAAAACAAACCATTCTTTTTGTTGTTGTTATTATTATTATTATAACTTATTTTTTTATTTTTTTTTTTTTTGGGGGGGGGGGTGTTAGTAAACTTACCGTAAAAACACGTATTGACGACACGTGCGCGACCACAAGCGTCTCCGTGGTCGGCTTTCCACCATTTCCACCACAAAAAATAAAAATAAGATCCGCTTTTCACGCGATTTGAGATTGTTAGAATGACAAACATGTACAACTTCCGGCTCCTAGCTTCATACAATGTTGCAATAAATACGTGAACATAGCCATATACTCCAAATATCCAACTTACTTAGGCATACAAACATATATCGCAGGCGTTTAAATGAACAGTGCTATACAGCCACCCCCCGAACGAACTATGGGCTAGGATCCATTAGGTACACTCTACCATCCTTACTAAACACGTTTCATCATAAGGGATATTTTTCTCACAATTTGCCATTTGAAGTATTCATGCATATTCTATCTACCCTGTGAATGTTAGTTATTTGCTATTGCTTTTCAAGTGTGCATTGTTAACTGGTGTACTAAGTAACAATAATGTCTTATTTTATTTCTTTGCTTTTTTGTTTTGTACTTTGTACTTGGCTAAAGGTACGCCTCTGTGTATATATTTATTTTGCCTGTATTGTTGTGCATTAGTGCATGTTTGACTGTTGTCGAATGCTAGCTGCCATCTTGGAGCTGGGGCCTCGTCAAGCTGCACTTGTTGCAGCTTTTTGTCCCAGCTGCCATCTTTCTTGTGAAAGAAAATAAAGTATTGATTGATTGATTGGCCAAACACTTGCATGACGTCTTAAGATAGATAAACGTTGCTGTCATCCACGTAAATAAGAGTGACGTCAGACTGTCCAACGTAATTACGGCGTTGGTTTAAGAGTGCGATGGTAAGCTTCCGCGCTCTGTACACACATCGAACTTGTCGTTCGCAACTGATTATAAGTATCCAGGACTCGTGACGTCACGGCGAAGTCAACCCCGGTAGTGACGCCACGTATTGAGCGATATGCGGGGCGCCACCGGAACATCTCGGCGCTGAACCGCTGAATCGCCGATTGACCTCCTTCCTCACGTAACTTCAGGGAGTCCCGTGCCGGAATTGTTTGCCCGGCTCACTTCTACGTCACGCGTTGGTTCGTTATCCCGGCTCTTGGTCGGAGGGTCACGTTCCCGTGCCCTACCATAACCCGCACAATCGTCCCGTCGTTCGGGCGGGGCGCCATCGTCGTCGGCGCCCGCGGGGAGTGCGGCGTGACGTCAAGCCCGTGACGCCAGCCCCGGTTCCCCTCGTTCGCCGAAGTCTCATTCGGTGGAGAGGGTGATGCGACGCTCCCCGAGAAAAGAATGGTGCCCCGACCTTGGCGACGGGGAACAACGGAGGACCCGCCACCGCAGGCCTGCAGCGGCGTCCTCGGGGCCAGACGTTTCTCAACGACCAACACCCGCGTTCCGATGGGCCCTTGATAGCGATCGGAGGCACGATCGAAGACAGCCGCGGCAACTTCAACGTGTTCTTCAACGTGTCTCCGTCCGAAGATGACACTTTTTTGCTTCTCTGTATCATGGCTGAATGAATAGTTACTTTATATCCTGGAGATTTACCTCGTTCTGGACATTACCCGTTGCGAGCGAAGTGAAGAACCGTACCGTGCAACGTATATATTAATACGCCTCGGGTTAAAGACGTAAATAGCTCAGGTACTAGATCTCGCTGCTGAAACTGTCGAACGTAGAACTCTACTCAAAGAAGCCAAAATGTACGACCTGTATGAACCTGGAAGAGGAGCGGCCTGTGCCTTTCCTGTTTTACTTTCTAAACTTACTCTTCTGCACCTTACGACTTGAAAAGGAATCTTTTGGAGGCCCCAGACAGGCAGTCGACTTTTCGCTGAGAACGCATAACTTCTTCGAGGCCGACTTCGACCTCCTTCGTGTTAGTTCACAGGTGCCTACAGCAGGTAACTGGCTGGCCCGTGCAGTCACGGAGAGGTGTCACTTCGATCTGTGTGTGCGAGCGTGCTTTTTACGTGTTTCCTTGACATTTTTAGAGGAATATATAAAACACTTCCTATAAACCTTTTTTTTTTTTTTACGCAGTATAGGTAAGTGTTATTCCAAGAAGGCTACTGCTAAACATGCGAGCTTGTACTCTCAAAGCTATATCCAGGGCACGGAACTCGGATGAGCGCCTGAATAGTTCCGAACTTCTTTTCGATACGCTTTGTCGCCAACAACCTTGCTCTTCTCTCTCTGTATTGGCGATATTTATCACGTGTTTTTTTAGCCTACTTTCGCGGCTACGTCTTTTGACCGCCAGGCGCTGTGAATACCCGATTCGCTCGCGAAAAGGCTGGAGAGCGAACCTGCCGCCACAGCTTTCTCTTGTAACCATTGGGTGCCGTCGATTCTCGCTGGAGTCACCGATACTGCCTGCGTATCATTTATTATTGGTGGGAGAAAGTGTGTGTGTGTGTGTGGGGGGGGGGGGGAGGGGGGGGGCGTAGCTTACTGCACACTTGAAAGAGCCATTACCTTCTTTTCTTACACCCTCCGTACTTGTCCTTTTTTAGTGTTTGTTTTATTAGGATATGCGTGAAATATAGAGCATAGGACGTGGTGTACCGAATGCCCCATGTGACCAAAATGATTTCCACGGAATCAAACTGCACAACGCTGATAGCGTGCTGGCGCGAGCGTGTGGATTCATCTGATACGATCCACTTCGCGTTCTATCGCGCAAGTGAGTATATTCATTGATGTTTGTTGGCAAGTAAGCCTCGCCAGCCGTCAAGAGCTAATCGGCGGACCCCTGCTCTTCTCCGGCTTTGCTCTTCTTTCCTTTATCGTACTGTATCACCCTTTGGTTATTTCCTACCACGTTTGCGTTCTCCAACGCGCTGGTTCTTCTGCAAGCGCCCATATTAGAAGTACTTCTGCGAAGTCTCTTCTCACCCGATCACCGTGTCGTTGCTGGCGGGTACAAATAAATGCACCAACGTGAGGCTCCCCGAGCCGCCAACACTGCTGGCGCCCTCGTGGTAATAAGCGCTGCCGCAGGCGGCTGGATAAGATGGGCCATCCGGCATGTGCCGTGGACAGCGTCGTTAAACAGGTAGGTCACTCATCGGCTCTCGCGTAACGCGGATCCAAGCACGGGTAACACGTAGTGCAGCGATAAAGGAATTCTTCTGACGTCAATGCCGTTGCCTGTTGCGGGGTGCACAGCCTTGTTTGTATCGCATATGCGAGCAGCGGGGTCTACGGCGTGGAATGAATGCCGTAAACGCGCGTCGTCCGTGCACTGCGTCAGCAGTCAGCCTCATGCGGCGGTGATGCATGGCTGCCTAAATGACGTTTGGCGGTCTACTCTACGGCGTTGGCAAAACTCGAGAGCGCGTGGATAATATATACGGCAAAAAATACACGCGGATGATAACGCTTCGCTACGCACGCGACTTCTATTGTCTGCCACGCAAAGTAAATCCATCGTTCCCCTGCCGATTTTTGAGCGACAAGACTTGTTCGAGAAGGATGACATCGGGAGTTATGGGCTTTGGCCCGAACCTCACTCTCCAGGCACTTCCTGCAGGGGACTCACTATTGAGCAGTGGCAGATCGGGACGCGTTGCAGAGGTTTAGACGAGTACATATATTTAGTGTACTAAAATGAAGAGCATAAAAAGAGATGACGCAGCTCTAAAAATAACATTTGTTTGTCATAACTTGGCGGGTGCAACATCCAGAAAACCAATTAGCAGTCTTAGTTTTGTAGATTATTGACGCCCAGGGCGAGTCTGTGCGTCAGACGTTTTAGAACATGTCAATAATAGCAAAGTATTTTGCAATTTTAACTACCTGCAAACAAAAGTGAAAAAATTAATAGATCATGTTTTCATTTCTTGTACAGATACTCTTTTTTTCTATATTTATTATCCGAAAGCGCAGCAAACGTCACGTTCTTCAGATATGACTCCATCGCAAGAGAGTTTGCTGTCGCATTTGACTGCGATGAACAGTTTCGTACCTGTCTAAAGGTATTTGGGGCACTCAATTTTAGTCTGTATGTATATACAATTGAGAAATACAACTCCCGAGTATAGGATAGAATTAGAACGAGTGCAAATACTCTTAGTATTTTTTTAAATACGTATTTCATAGCACGCATGACTTAGACAATGCCGCATCTCTGGAACCAGCCTTGAGAAACCTCGATTTGACTAATCGGCGTCAGATAACGTAAGGTTACGTGACTATCCGCAGAGTGCTCCAGTGAGTGTCGTAGGGATCGTCGCTATGAGTGCACGGTAGACGCGTGAGAGCGGCTAAAATAGTACGAAGAGTGCAAGAACCGCGACGCTTGGCTCAGCGTTGCAGACGGAAACCGAAGTCTGGTCACAGGCGATTATTTCAAGCGGGCAGTGCGTGCCTAAGCTTCGTCATAGCCACCCACAGAGATATATAGTGGCTTCGCTGCCAAGCTATGGGAACATAGCCAGAAACATGAGAGGTTGTTGAACAGTGGAGCCGGCATGGGCCTGAAGCGAGCTCTTGTTCAAAGAGGCCGGCAGACCGCTCGAGGCACAGCTGGAATGCGTGTGGACGCCGCAAGTGTGAAAATCAGCGGAAATGCAAGGACGAACGGGTGAAGGACGTTTGATCCATTCTGGCCTGTGGTACCGAACTGATCGTCCCCGTGACACCCGGCAAACGCATAAAAGAGAAGTGACAATTCCCAACTTCACGTCTTGCGAACATCTCCGGAAGAAAACGGCGAAAGCAAACTGGACAAGGGTTCGAAGAAATCCGGCGCCTCGGCGTTCGAACTCGTTTGAAGAGTGAGTAGACAAGGCAGCTAGCTTCAAGCGCTCTATCCGCTCAGTCATTCCAACCGGAGCTCGATGTTTTGATGTCCTCAAGCGCTCTCTGTCTCCTCCTCTTCCTCAATTTCTACCCGCATAAAGATAGTATTATAGAGCCTCGTCATCGCCGAGCAGATTGCAGCGATTGATTCTCTCCCCGGGCTTTGCGAGCAGCCGCCCAGATTTCTGGAGAGGCTGGCAGCACTTCGTCGCTGTCGACAGCGGCGGAACATGGAAGCTGAACTACGTAGCACACGAAATGCCGGTTCGCGGCATACACGTCTTTGCTGGCAGCTTCGGGGATGAACAGGATCTGAACTCTTTACCGCAGGTTCGGTCGTGAATCGACGGCCGCCAAATAACGGTTCACTGCCGCGCGAGCCACTCGTGTGGGCGGCCCAGAATAAAGGCGATGCGCGAGACGGTTTGGTCTGAACGCTGTTTTCGATGCACAACAAAACGGGTCACTTGGCGGACGCGAGCCGCGCGGGGGCGCATCGGGCAATCAATACGCCAGCAGCTTCGACTTCTTTGGCCGTTATGGATACGACCGTAGTCCGGCTCCGAGAGAGTCAGACGACGCATCGTGGTAGCAGGAACTTCTCGGTGGAGTCCCAAACTATCGCGCGCGTCTGGTTGCCATGAAAACGGCTTCGCCACCCCGTGTCGTCATTTGCTAGCAAAACAAATAGTTTTAGTTTTTTTGTTGCTGTTTTTCCCGATGGGAGGTGTGCGAGGCGTAGGTAATCCAGCTGTCGATCCGTTTCGCCAGAAGCCCTTTATAAACCGCCAGCTTCACCTTATCGTCATTATATGCTAGCAAAAATACTGAAAGCACCAGGATGCATGGTCGCACGTGTGCCCATTTTTTCCATTTTACCTAATCTATAGTTTTAAACCATACTTTCCACGCTGTCCGTCGTTTCGCTATCATGCGGTACGTTCAAACCAGTTCACACCTGTCAACCATGGGCACAGTGAATTGCAGGGGACGATGATATGGCGTACGGGCGAGTGCGGCACGATGCAGCGGAATCAGCCCTGGCTAGTGGTTAAAGCGCACCATCCGACGTCTCATCCTAGACATCAGTGAAGTGACCTAACTCAGCGCATCCGAATACAGCCACAGCGAAGACTTCACCACTTGTCGCCCGACGTCCCGGTGACGTATGCTCTCATGCTGCGAGTGCTCGTAACACCAATGAGCGGCGGTCAATCATCTCTTCGTCATCGTTGATTGATCCATCATTGCATCGTGATAATTGTAGTAAATATTGTTGCCTATCTTTGTCTTGTCGTTTAGCTATATTCTGATGATGATTTCATCAGCCAAAGCAGCGCGAAGAAGGGACGAAACTGGCGCTTTCTTAACTGGCAACTAAGGATTGATGTGGATACTTCCAACAACATTACTTGTTGCCGTAATCTCGTCTCAACAAAAAACACAGCGTACCATAAGTCGTGAATATGACAACACCGCATTGAGTTATGAAAAACCTTCCATCACCTGCACAAACCGGGCAGGAAAAAATGTATATTTTTAATCTGAATGGTATTACGTAAACGCTTTCGATTGCATACCGATGCGACGCTGATGCCGACGTCTTTGATATAACATATGTTGCCACCCTTAACTCTTTCCCGTCCTCACCTGCCGTCCAGCAGGGGAACAAGATGCGCGTGCGGCAGGCAAGCAAGTTGACATTCAATAAGCTTTTGTTTGCCGATTATCGCTTGTCTGTGCTCTTCGTCTTTATCTTGCTGTTTTT
This sequence comes from Ixodes ricinus, assembly GCA_037355805.1. Classification (NCBI taxonomy): domain Eukaryota; kingdom Metazoa; phylum Arthropoda; class Arachnida; order Ixodida; family Ixodidae; genus Ixodes; species Ixodes ricinus. The sequence goes on along the minus strand of JAZHYW010047735.1, from coordinate 2,821 downwards.
ATAGTGTATCGGTACTGTTTTAACGATTATGATTTGACGATAGGACCGAAACATCTTGCAAACCGACTTTCGTGGTTCTGGATAAGTCGACATAGAAATAATTCCTCATTAGGACTTAATTTCAGTTGCTCACCGTGGCGCTTGTTCCTGCGTCGCCCGGCCCATTCTTTGGCTGGCTCGTTTACCAGACCACGCAGAACTGTTGGCCAGTCTTCCCTACCCGCACGAAGCTATTGGCGCGGAGCTCAACCCCGATTTGCGGGCTTAGCATTGTCGTTACGTAACGACCCCCTTCCGTCAGGCGCTCCCAAAGCAGGTCTGTACTGCCAGCTCACCAAACGCAAACACAACAAAGCCTTTTTCTTTATTTCTTTGGTCTGATCGTTCACCGCGACAAGGTTTGAGCAATGTTGCTGGACCCGCCGCGCAATTTCTACCATGATGCTGTGCGGTTTCAGCCAGAGTACGTCATTAACTAAATGAATAGGTGCTACACCCATTCAGCTTGCGCGGAACTGAACAAAAATAGGGTACATGTTGGTTCTGGCTTACTTCGCGGTCGGTGACACTTTTTCATATAATTGTGCTGTTCTTTCTTTTCTTTTATCACTGCTGGTGTCGCAGAAAATCGTCCGCGTCTGGAGTCTGACGTTGTTTAATTCGTGGAAAGTAACGAAGACATAAGAAAGTGTTTGCTGTGTGCTGTTGGAAGTGGCGGACGACCTTCAGGAAAATAACCGCTCGAAAAAGCGCCGTTTTCTCAATATTGAGCAGGACCCCCAGAAATTGGTATCGGCGGAACATGTATGTGCTCAAAGTTTCCTCTATTATTCTAACTTTCCTGCGCTGAACACCAATTGTTTACTCGTGGTCAAATATTTACCTTTTAAGCACGGTAGTTAAACGGATTTCTTAACAAACTGGCGCGTAATTATGGCAAAGCCTCCACGAAGGTTAAGTGTGATTTTCTGCAGGCCTTGGGAATACTCAATTTGTACCCAGCAATTCCGCAAAGTTCTATAGTGCCGTCAATATTTTGGCGAAAACAGCACATTGATATGACGGTTTCTTTTGCGCGTTCTATCTGCACGAACTGAACATATTCCAGTCATTCCCGTGGGTGGTGTATGGCCGCCATGGCAGGTCGATCAGTACTGCGAAGAAGAAATGCCGGCGACATATTCCGCGAAATGGGTGAAATGACAGAAATTATCTTTCTCCTACAACTTTCTCAAGTGTAGAAAAAGAAGGACATACTCACGTTTGTTTAAAGCGTACATGGTCGCTGGCTCTTATATTTTTGGTTATTAGTTATGTTTGATGCGACATCATTGTAAACCTCCCCCGCTCGAGTCGAATTTTCATATATTTAATGCCATAACCACGTCATACCTGTTCATCATGATATTTCTTCTTAATTGAAAATCACTGCAGCCGACCTAAATATTTTAATTTGTTCTAGCCAATAGTTCTTCGTTTTCAATTCGCGCAATAAAAGCTATCCTGTGTGCGTTAGTGGCAAAAACCTCTCAACTCTCGCATCGAAAAAATCTCCTGCGACGCTGTTGGAGCCTTGTTCTTTTCCACGGCGTTTATCTCCTTCGACTATTCGGTAGCGCTTGCTTCTCTACCCCAGTCGTTCGAGGAAAGGGCCCGGCCCCGACACCGAATCGCGATGGTGCGGGCAGTCTGATGATGGCGACCAGCCGCGCAGACGATTACACAGGGTTCTGGTCAGGACTTCGATGAGCCGCCTCTCTCGCCCCATGCTCAGTGGGCATTTTGTTATCGCCCTCTTCGCTTTAACTGGGAAAAACTATCAGCGGCAACTGTGCATTTGTCTTTTTCTTTTTCTTGTAATTTCCTGCAAGTCACCAGATGGCACCGCATTAATACGTTACTTTTAGGGTTAGGAGCATTGGTTGAATTGCCCGCCGTAAACAGCAAAACATGCGCAAAAAATTTACACACAATAGTTGGGGCCAAAAATAAGGTTAATGTATGAGTTTAAATATATTTCGCTATCAATTTCAGCGATATGATACCTCAGGAAAGTATTCTTATTGATGAAGGATTAAAGACTCTTAAACTGATTTGTGTGACTGGACGGGACGCCAGGACGTCGATGCGAGCTGATATTACAGGAGAATTGCTGTTGTCTCGCAACCGCTCACGACGATCATGGTTGCAGCCAAGGTCGAGATACTTTCTAACACTGTTGGCTGTAACTTCTCTGTCTATCCTCCGGAGGAAGGCGAATACTATTTAGCGCACGTATCGAAAATAGCGTAGCGCAAGTACGTGCGTTCGGCGCATGCGCAGTGGAACGACGCTGTTTTTTGCGTACAAAAGCTATGGCCTAAGACTCCTGTAATCGCCCGCAAACAAACCGGAAACGACCGACACAGGTCACGTGGTGCGTTGTAATCATTCGACGCAATGAGTCGCCGCCGGTCAGTTGAATCCAGGCATAAACGGGTGTGGATTCAATGCGCTACTCAGTTCGATGCGCGACGGTCGCATATGGCAACCTATGCAGAGTCAGCGGTGGATATGTACGTACGCGAGCGTGCGACTGACATTTTCCAGCATCGTTTCAAGAGTGTTTGTACAACCGGAACTTACCAGCACTTCAATCGTGCGCTGATATTACTGCAACTCGTAGGATGTGGTAGCGAGCATCATATCCATCTCCGTGTTCGCCCGTCGGGCCCGTACGCAAGCCTATCACGTGGGACAGATCTGAAATTATTTCCCTCGAAAGTAGGAAAACGTTCCGACACACGGTTTCAAATTTCGAACACAGCCATCGAACATAACC